>OZ023142.1:12936378-12946473 GCA_963675895.2 Styela plicata | reverse complement strand
TAACACTTTTAAATAATAATAGTTCACGATAGATTCGATGCTTTGTATGTTTAGAACTATTTCATTCTCGTGTACCAGTAGTATAATAGCTCTTGTACTATTTAATGTGGGCGTAAACGTATCATCGAATACAGTGGAATGAAATGTATCAGTGAACATCCCTTGACATCAATACTCCAAAAACGCTCAAATGATTTCCAATACCTTATCATAACATTATTCCAGATTGTTTCTCAAAATTTCTTATCATCATCGACTGAACTTAAATTTCTCAAACGCGAATATATATGGCGTTCTGTTTACATAACAAATTTACAGCAATCTCGTCGCTATTTCCACATTTCGTTAGTGTCGTTATCCATACTTATACCAATCATAAATAACACCCCAAAATACACCTCTTTTACTGAACAAAATGTTTGACTAAACTCACAAACTACATGTACCTTTTCTTTTTCAGACCAAGTTAACAGTTCCGACTTCTTCCTTCACTTACTGGGCAGAAGATGCACCGTTGTCAGACGAGTTTCATAAAGATACAACAAATATTTTTTTATATGGAAATATGGATCGGGACGACCCCGGAAACGGAATGCATGTTGCGTCGCCTAGCGTGAGATTAGAGGGCGTTCTCTGCCAAATTTAAAATATTCCTGTCAAATCAGTATGCCCATCAATATGCGAGGGCATGTAATCGAACCGAAGTGGGCAGGAGTTATGAGTTCAGGAACTTGTAACTGATTCCATTTTTTTAATTTCCAAGCTTTGAATCGTGAAAAACAGCAGCTGAATACTTTGAAAAAGGAGATGTAGCTGGACTGTATACTCTGGAGTACACTAAACTATATGGAATCGACTCTTTCATTGCTTGCAGAAAGCTAGAACAGCACGTTTCCGAAAGATTAAGGCGGTTTGGGCAAGAGTGAGCGTACAACAGAGACGGGCTTGATCTCCGTCTTGTGAGTGATGCTCACGACAACCTTTACATCTTCGGACATAATCTGCAGGAGAACCATGAAGCTTTTTTTTTTTTTTTTCGTTTTATTAAATTGTGGTATGCCAAATTCAAAGACCAACTTGAAGGTAGATGATTTTTCCATCGCCCAGCGGCCAAGATCCCACCTCACTGCACTAACCACAACTGTTTCAGAGGTGCCGTTTGGGATTGTTTTTGGTTAGTAGCTCTTTGTCCATCGAGTGAACTGTTGGTTTGTTTTCCCTTTGTGTGCTGCTTGCCGTTTTTGCTTGAGTGATTTTCAATATAAAGGAGAGGGAAGAGTATCGGTTTGTCATAAGCTCCTATATAAAGTAACAATTGGTATATAACAGATATATCACAATGTACATTTTTAGCAATTTTCTTATGAATCATTTTGTCATAGTCTATCTCTATATCTTTTTGGTTGCTTGTTAGGTTTTTAACAATTCTATTAATTTTTATTTTTTGTTACAATGAACCAGCCATCCGAATACACCGGAATAACGCTGAACAATCCAACATTTTTCTGGGAAAATGAATGAATAATAATATAATTATAGATTTAAAAAATACCAGTATTAAAATTGGAGTATTTACTTTTTATAATATATTTTTTTAACTAAAAATTTTTTTTTTTTTTAAGCGGTTTTTGTTTATACTATTATTTTGCAATTTTTTTATTGGAGGCTATGGTTACCAAAATGCGAAGAACATGTTTGAATTGTGAGAATAGGATTGAAATAATTTTTTAATTGAATAATTTTATTTAAATAACCTAAGTTTTCATTTTTAGCGAGACTAAAAAGGGCAATCTGATTTTGGTTGAAAATTGACCAAAATCGATGTATTATTTTGTCGTTAAAATATAAAATTGTTGGTCTTGAAAACATGGAGATGGGTGACCTTGAAAAGTACACTTAACACTAAACGTTTGCTTAATTTACCAAATATGTCGAGCTAGTAGTTGTGATAGTGAAAGATAGGGACATTTGGTTTTTACCATGGGATTTTAGTGATTTCGATTCAGAAAAAATTGAAAATCAAGATTCGAATTCTATAAACTAAATGTGTTCGGTTTAGCTCAGACCTAATCTCTCCACGAGATGCGAGATCAGACCCCTGCGTTGCAAGCAAGTTCACTTCTGTTTAGGAAAGGTTTTCTGATGCTAAGGTTTTGAGGTAACAAGAGTGGGCCGTTATGTTTGGTTTTATTTTCAAGAAGTTGCATGTCCGCCTTTGCCTAAACGAATTTCCTCTATGATACAATAATCATTTGATGCTTTCATACAATACAGCGCAGTATTATCGGAAATAAGTCTGTCTCCTGAAGTTTCCTACTTATTATCATTACTTTTTTAATGTTGTAGATTAACCGGTTCAACCGCAATGTTCTTCCTTGTTTCTAAAAAGAACATTACTAACAAGTTTAAGGATCACATTTCATTTCTGTTTATAAAAATTTATGGATGTGTTATGTAAGAATAATTGGTGCAGAGGTATAAATGCTAAAATGGGTTTCCAATTTTGTATTCGTACTAATTCACTACATGAATTCAGAACAACACTTAATATAAAGAGAATTACGATTAATATTAAAATAACTTGAAATAGATAGATGATCGTCCCCTGGATATTTCGTACGAACACCCAACAAAAAGTCTTTGCACAAGACTCAGTTCATAAAGTATTCTTTTCAACCGGGTTGTATGTCGCGAAACTGAAAACACACAAAAAACCATTAGAAATGTGAAATACTATAGACCCATGTATATGATGTATGATTCATAAGAGCTTGCTGGGTAAAATCGATTTTAGAATCAAAGCATGCCAGACCGAATATGCACTTCGCCAATAACCCTTCCCAGCAGATATTATTTTATTACTGTCATTTAGTTCGACGCCTAATAAAGTATGTATTTGGAGCCATCGATTTTCCAGCTTCTAGGATTTTTCCGGATAAAAAACACATGCCATTTTTAGATATTTGAATTACAAAGAAATGAGAAGAATGATATTCATATTATTGAGAAAAAAAGAATTGTCCCCTTGTGGGGGATGTTGTGGGTATTCCAGCTGATTTCCGAATCCAAAATCCAAGTGAGATAAGAAGAGAATTCAGATATAGACGATAGGGCAAAGGCACATTGGAATGAAAGTATATAAGAGGTCAGAAGCAGCCAAAACCTAAGTCATAGGTAGATCAATGCACTTGAGTAAATATTGCATATTTGTATAACGACAAGTAATTGAGCCAGTTGGATTTCGTTTAAATAACACATCTACACGATGGTCAGATGTAAGCCTTATGCCCCAGTTGTAACATGTCGGATCTTTGAATTTGGGAAAGTGAAAAGGAATTACTTCACTTTTTTCACTATTCACACCGTATTCCATCACACATTTTTTTCCTTTTCCATCCTCCTACTCAATAATACCAGCTGGGGGTACAATCATCAGTTTTATTTGAAACCCACTACATTTAGAATTTTGAGCCACTTTGTCTAAGACTTTATAAATACATCCACTGAAACAGAGTTTAATGTAAATGGTTCGATGTAGTTTGCGGATTCGGCAGGGACCTACTCATGTTATTAAAAAACTGTTGAATGTTGATAAACTAGACTTATATATTCTCGAACCCGTTATCCGACAAATGTTCAATATGATGAACTCAATAACGCAGTCAGTCTTCAATAGATTTCGCCATATTTTATAACCCAACCAGTTATAATTTAAGCAAACCAGGATTCTTCCTGCACAGGCGGCGCTGATGGATGGCGCCTGAGGAGGCCTGCTGTCCGGAAGTTCCCCCGTAGTTAACAAAATATGAATCGTTTATGAAGATGCGGAAACTTGTCAATTTTACAAGTTCGCGCTTGATCCCATTCGTATACGTGCAGACGAAAACTATTATTAAAACGTTATGTAACAACGAACTTGAAACAGAATAGAGGTTGGTTTTGCCGAATATATGGATGTTTAGATGACGTCATAATTACAGAGCACTACAAATTGCACCAAGACACGATCTAGAATGGTATTTTTTTGAAATGAACTCGCGTTCCCCGCCAGCTTGTCTTTGAGTTCTATATAAGACGCGCCACACGAAAATATTAACTCGCATAATATTTTTGTGAGCCATAGTAAAAGTCATATAATTTGTATTTCTAACATCTGAACTCTGGTCTAGATTAGAAAGATTCTTTTTTAAAATAGATTTCTCTGCTAATTTGCGGCAAAATTGCTTTTTTTTTTCAATTGGAAATCGAAATGGTGTATGAAACAGGAAAAATGTAAGATGAAAACCTAAACACAATATGATGAAAAAGTGACAATCGAAGAAGACTTAAAAAAATCGCAATAATGGAAGTGAGGTATTTCATTTCAAAAAATGAATAGATTTTTATAAAAGATTATTCTATAACAAGAAATACTACAAAATGATTGAAATATAATTATTCTGACCTGATTATAGGTGTCAGTTCGAGGATCAAAAATTGACTCCCCCCCATATAACCTGCATCTATTACCCAGTATGGCCATTACCTGCAATCAATACCCCAGTAAACTTAATTCTGTTATATTCGGTATATATTGAATAACATTTGCAATTTCACTGGCGTAATGGAGGAAGGCATTTTTAGAAATTGCGTCGAAGCCGGCAAAACTATTTTGAGTAGATCTCTATCGTTATAGGATTCTAAAAATGTTGTGAATTGATTTTTAATGTTGTTATATTTTGGAGCTATTTAAATGTGGTGAAACTTTGGTATTTTAACCATCTTGATTTAATATCAATGCTTTGAGGTTTAACTTGTTCCAGAGAAGCTAGGTATGGAAATCTCCATTTCCACTGTCTCTTGTATCTACGTAAAGGCAAAAACACTATTTTTTTGTACTGAACGTTTACCTTTTGTAAACTAAGCCTACACGCGAGGTGCTAAATATTGGGGAAGGATGTTCAATGTTGACAAAAATTCTGAATTCAAATCGCAGAGACAAGTAGTCTGTTGCCATTTCTATTGTTTATCAATAAGTGTCTTTCTTATATTTGCAGGGATGTCGGCGAATCAGAAGAAAACAGATTCAGCCGCTGGCTCTCACTTGCAACGAAAAACTGCCAAGTAATGCAATTTTTTAAAATGGAATTTTCGGCTTAATATCTCAATTAATAGTTCCCATTGATTTGTTAGTTTGTATTGTATCTTATACATAGAAATAAAAATTACGGCAATACTCGTTCGAAACAAAGGCAAACCAACCGCTATAAATGCAATCGATTTGGCCAAATTCGAAATTCGTTGAAATTTTAATACCTTTTTGCCCTTAGTACATGAAGTGAGCAGAATTGAAAATGCATTGCCTTTAAGTCTGTTTAGTAATATTGGTATTTCGTTAACCACAAAGTTTCTTTGATTCTCATAATGGACACAATTTGTAATGGTGTAAAATGGGAATATGCCCTATTTATATGGATATTAATGATTGCGATCCCATTCGAGCGAAATATTCGAATCAGACCGAATTCCAGATGATTCGGCTTTGCCTCAGGTCTACTTTCAATTCATGAATAAACTATTTTTTATTTTTGTTTTCAGGTATTCATGAACTGAAAAAACACAGACTCTAGGTTGTCGATGTCAAACACAGATAACAAGGAATTACGACATAAGATTAGTGACAATTTTTCAAGATTTTATTAAGCTACCCATTGATTTATTATTAGTATTAAACTTTTATTTGCGAAACGTTTAAATATATTTATTAATATTCGTTAGCAATATTTTAATTGAAAATCGTCAATTATTTCAAGTTTCTCTTTTTTTATTCCAGGATATGCATGAGTTGAAGAAAACGGATTCAGGAATATCTTCTTATCATAAGTGTTGAAAAAGTACAGAAAACAAATCCCAGAAGTAATTTATATAAAATATGGAAGTTTCTTTATATGGTTTGCATCAGATTAGTACCACTGTTACGAAACTATATAGTAGGCTGCTGAAACTAATTTACTGGTCATTTTGCATTAATTGCAAACGTTAAAAACACCGCCATGTTCATGTGATATTTGTACCAAGTTTGAACTGGCTGATGGACCGCACCACGGCGTTAAACTTCATCAAAAGCCCATAATTGGCGAAAAAATCCGATTTTATAGTTTTTTCTTTCAATACGATTCAAGTAAAAATTAATTACCGTCAAACTGCAGTGATTTCACTGCAATTTTTATTACAGAATAATATGATCATGTATTTATTTGGAAAAAAAAAATCGGTGATTGCAAAAATAGTGGTTTGTGGTGCTTTTGGTCGGCTATAACGATTTTCTGTTTTTTTATGGAGTATATGATACTTTTTTATTCAGGTTATCGTGAATACCAAAAAACGGACTCGAAAATTTCTCTAAACCGGAAACGGAGCAAGAGCTAGTAAGGATTATACTCGAAACTACGATTTTTGTGACAAAAGATTTAGATGAGTCTTAAAAAATTGTTGAAATGTGGCAAATCGATTCCGTGATTTGAATCGATTCGAAGCACATATTCTTCGCGAACTCAGTCGTGAATCAACTTAGATACTGAAGAATTGAAGTGAAATAATCGATATTTCCACGATAAACTTTAAGGCAAATTTATTCGGTTTCCAAAATGAAGAACGCTATGTGAAATGATCAACACAAAGCCATTCCAAAAAAAATTAATTTTAAAGTGTCAGAACAGAATTCTATTTATTCTGGTTTTTAGTTCAGCCCAACGATTTCCCTGCGAATATTTTTTTCAAAAATGGACTACCTCTAATGCACAAGATTGCCACAAATGCATAGAGGAGAATATCTATTATGTTCGTATTGATATTCTGTCGCGAAATAGTGGAAATTAAAGTCTTTTTTTATCGTGTATTTTATTCTTAAGTCAGATTTTGGACTATAGCGCGGGCGCAATCCATCTAGTGTCTCATGCTTAACAAAAAGTATGTTTCGAAATATATTTTTAAATTTAAACCATCTTTTTCTGGTTCGTATAGAGAGGGGCTCAGGAGTCTTTTTTGAAAATATCAAACTTTGCATCAATTCTTTGTATGTTGAAAAAGCAAACTCAGAAAGTTGAATATTTACAAAGTAAGATAGAATTTAATCTCTCTAATGTGCTGAGTTTTATAATTTCATGTGATAAATATTATTTCCAGCAATACTATAGCTGAAAAATCTCACAAAGAGGGAAAATTAGAGAAAAGTTTAAAATTTTTTTTCATTTTTTATTTATTTTTTTTATCTCAAATTAGGCGAAATAGTTAACCATGTATGTTACCACTATATCATAATTCAATATGGATTAAACATTTTTTAGTTTTTTGAGAATGAAGATCACCAAGCAGGCATAGTTTAGGAATCAATTATAGTGAATTTTAAATAATTTTACAGTGGAAAATGCCCTTATTTCAGATATCCTTCTTTGCTTTAAATGAGCTGGATCACTATCACGGTTAAAGTTTTTGAATTCGTTTACGACGTTGGTATAAAAGAGCGGGTTAAGGAGGGACCAAAGTAGTGACCTCTCACGTCAAATCAACGTGTCCAAAGGGCTATTTATCTTGTAGCAGCTCTTTGGTTCTTTGGCAATACAGTGGGTGTTAAATATCTCCTTTTAGGCAACTGCTTCAGGACTTGCTGAGAGCGAACTGCCTCGTTAAAGAAGAAATCCTTTTGTTGAAAAAAATTACCGTAACAATAGATCTTCATCTATCTAAATATTCGCGAAAATTTATCGATATGATATATGTTGTTTTACAGCACAAAATAAGGCGCCAGAAGAAACATTTTATCATAATCGCATGCTGTAGTGTTGTTCATATTGATAAACTCGGCCACAGTTCTCTCGGTTTTGTTCTGAGTAAGTAGAATTGCATGTTTTGTGTTACTTCAGATCACTATGCGCAACAAGGCACACTGTATAACGAAAAATACAGTAAAATCATCGTTTCATTTGAACAGTAATTTTATTTGCTGGTATCGAAATTTTTAAAGGACAAAAATTGCACCTGTTGGTGGCCAAATAGCCAAGGCGTTTGACACATTAGCAGGACCATACTTGCCATAAAATTTTTAGCAAAAAAGGCGGTTTTTGTTGATATTCTCGAGAATATACAACAATTACAGCAAATTAACAGTAAATTCGGCGCGTACTTACTTTACAGTGCGTCTTTATCAGATAAAGTCAAGTATTCTGGAAGTCTGATTAAAAAACATTTTTTTCATTATATAATTAACATATGAACGGTGATCGAAGGCCTAGTGGGCTTAACCCTTTGTTTCCGACATCACAAGGTCAGGATCTCGGGATCGAGGGTCCTGACGAGTCCGGGCTCTTTTTTCGCTTATCCATGCCCACCCCCTACTCAACCCAGGATTTAATAACTCGGGTAGGCGTTAAGTCGAACTAGAAAAGATCATATCTTTTCAAGCAATTTGTAATCCTGTCCGTCTATAAGTAGCTCTGTTTACAGGGCCTTGGGCAGGGGGTTCCACTCTAAAAATTTTGCAGGGAAAAAAATAAATTTTTCGATAATTCTAAAATGATTATCAAAATTCGATGGTATTTTTGCCTTAGTGTTTTCTAGTATCAAACTACTTTTGATTAGAAATATAGGATATCATGTTATTCGGGAATAAACCTTCTGTGATTTTTCTCCGGAATTACGCTCTGATCTATCATTGATATACACACCCTACCATCTGTGAAAATTTAGTGCTGATAATTTTTTTTATAATAAAATACAGTTTTATCTCTTTCAAGTTTTCCAAAAAAATGTATATTCCTTACAAGCATGTGCCCTACACAGAGCGAAACCCTCCAGTGAATTATATTTAACAAATGTATCTTTTTGGTAAAATGTTAATAACTGTGTTTGAATTATTGTTTACAAGGCCAACATACGTACAATTTCCGAAATTGACTATTCACCATATAATGAAATTGGAAGAAATGAAACCGATATTTTAAAAAGAAAAAATAGAAGATCAAGCGGGTAAATGATAGAAGCCATTGTCGGATGAAAGCGTCTGGAGGGCAACGTATCCAAAAGATGATTTTTATTGCAATAAGAGCATACATGGATGGTAAGCATTCGATTATAATTAGTTATTATCTATATATGTACACGTTCAGGAAGGCATGAAACAGGATGTTTAAAAAAAAGTTTGGCAGATTAATAGTAACTTTTTTTAATAAATTTTATTAATTTTTTCGAATATTCATGGCTTGATAGGTGCGAAGTTTCGACAAAATATAAAATGTTCACTTATTAACTTATTGTATTATTGATTAGGGATGTCACATGTATCGGTATCGGGCCTGTCTGTGACGTATACCTTGACATTTGACCAAAATAAAATTACGTGATTGGGTCTGAGTCGTTTTATAATTAACTTGAAATTGGATTTTATATTTGTGCAAAACGATTGTTGAGCGTTTGCCAATCTGATAAAACTCAGAAACGCTTGTTGTATATGTGGTATTAGTAACATGTCTTATCCACCACGCCAAATGCACGCTAAGATTCCCTGTGTTTTTCAGAATGTATATGTCGCGAAACGACCGTGGTTATAATTATGGTGTGGAAAATACCACGCGGCTCAGGCCGCAACTGTCGTATGATGGACGCAGTTCAATTTCATCAGCGAGAGAAAGTTTGGAGCGTGAGGAGATGGGTGCAGATTAAGGACCTACAAAAAGAATTACGACAAATATCATTTGAAACAGATGGGCTGACGCAGTTTTTTGCCAATACAGGGGACCAAAAGAAGCGACAAAGCGATTTGGAGACTGGACTGGGATATAATCCCTTGAGTATGAACCACTTAGCTGAGTGATTATCGGTTTAATATTTCCCATTTCTCTCTGTTAAACTAGCAATTCTGCAGTAGTGTCTATTTTTTGGTCTTTTGTATTGATAGCGGGTTCTTGGAGGTAACCAATTCAGCAATTTTACTTTATCAAGCATGTGACACAGATGGACCGCGCCTCATCGACGCGATCCATCAGTGACTCGCGCTCAACGAAGCTTGTGTGCACAATATGTTTTTGATTGGAAGATGCGACAGCGTTGTTGTTATCCGTT
>OZ023142.1:12911028-12936278 GCA_963675895.2 Styela plicata | reverse complement strand
TGCAAAATGGCATAATCCAATAATATTATTCGCTCTTTTGTTCTATTTTCTCCGATCCATACCTCGAAAACTAATATCGGTACGCATTGTTTCAAACTTATTTTTGATTAGTAAATTTTATTTGCTTCCGAATGAATAATTTAAATATCGACCCCTAAAATGGGATATATGAGCAAAACGCCATAAAAAAATCGTGCAAAATGGCATAATCCAAATAATATTTTTCGCTCTTTTTGTTCTATTTTTCTCCGATCCATACCTCGAAAACCAATATCGGTACGCATTGTTTCAAACTTATTTTTGGTTAGTAAATTTTATTTGCTTCCGAATGAATGATTTAAATATCGACCCCTAAAATGGGATATATGAGCAAAACACTCTCAAAAATCGTGCAAAATGGCATAATCCAATAATATTTTTCGCTCTTTTGTTCTATTTTCTCCGATCCATACCTCGAAAACCAATATCGGTACGCATTGTTTCAAACTTATTTTTCATTAGTAAATTTTATTTGCTTCCGAATGAATGATTTAAATATCGACCCCTAAAATGGGATATATGAGCAAATCACTCTCAAAAATCGTGCAAAATGGCATAATCCAATAATATTTTTCGCTCTTCTGTTCTATTTTCTCCGATCCATACCTCGAAAACCAATATCGGTACGCATTGTTTCAAACTTATTTTTGATTAGTAAATTTTATTTGCTTTCGAATGAATGATTTAAATGTCGACCCCTAAAATGGGATATATGAGCAAAACACTCTCAAAAATCGTGCAAAATGCCATATTCCATTCGTTTTTTTGCTCCTTTGTTTCACTTTCTTTGCTTGATATCTCGAAAACCAATATCGTTATCCCTTTTTTAAAACAAATTTTTGAAAAGTATATCTCATAATCTTTCTTTTTTAAAATACTCTTAACCCCGCCCCTAAAATGGGATCTATCAACAAACCCTCAAAAATAGTGAAGAAATGTCAAAATCCTTTCGTATTTTCTTCCTTTTGTGTTACTTTTTTGCTCGGCATCTCGAAAGCTATTAACGTTGCATCTTATTAAAAAAAATATTTTTGAAAATAAATTTTTGTTCTCTTTCAGTAAAACTATTCTTAGCCTTCTACCCAAAAATTGATTAATGAGCGAAATTGCATTTTCGCGGCAATTGTCCATTTTTTTAAGGGGAACACTGCTACCAAAATATTGAAATTTATTTCGCCAGAATTTCGCTAGGTTCACGATGGCGCTTTTGCCAGTACAGAGTAGGTTAGTCTAAAGTGTTGGTATTTTTGATTGATCTTATACTGTATAGTTTATTACCGGTATCATGTTTTGCTTACAGTTTAAGAAGGTGAGCTGGTAAGGAACGGCAGCCGGCGGACGCTCATCAGACTGTCAGAGAGACAACATATTGGTGGCACTCACTTTGCATTTACTCAGTGCTGGTCAAACTAGAAATCTGAAAGTAATAGCATTCAATAAATTCACAAGTAAACTAGGTTCGATAGTCAGGTTTTTTTAAGTAAACTATATAGTTTATCATGACCTGATGACCAAATTAATAAATAAAAATGAGCTATTCGTAGACTGATAGAGATTCATTGGGTAAATTCAGAATTTTAAGCAATGACATCCTATCCTGATCCTGTGCCCAAAACTTGGCATATTCTGTTATTGTTTTATGTTACTCATTTTTTCCTACTATGGCGTGTTCACTATTATTGTGCTTTGTTCTTAGACGTATTGTGCTTTGTTTTTAGACGTATCGGGCCTATTCTGTATTGCCTATACTGTATAGTCAAATAGTTACCTATTTATAGGTACTGTACATTTAGGCTAAGATTAATATTGTGTGTTGTCACTGACAAGTTTTCTTTGTTGAAATTACAAAATCTTAGGGGACTGGAAAACACGTCCCAACCCGGTTCAGAGGCCATATGGTTTTTGACACTGTTTCATATTTTTCTTGAAATGGTTTTCCAGATTGAATTTCATGTTTAAAAGGAGCCAAAAAAATATGGAAGTATACTTTAATTAATTTTAAGTCTTTTCTTACGACAAATGCTAGTGAAAATAGTAATGAACTATTTGAAACCTAATCTTATCAAAGTCACCCACCAACAAGTCCATCAAAAAGAACCACATTTCCGCGTTTTGAATGTGAAAAACTGCTCACATACCTTACTTTTTTGTTCACAAACTACTATTGAGTCTTTCGGTCTTACGGTATATATTTTGCTGTCAAATACATTCAATTTCAAATGCCATTCAAACTAAACATGTCTTTGGAAAATCCCACAACTCCATGCTAAACATGCATTATACATTATATGATATAAGCATATTCATAGATAAAAACTTCTCATAACTGATGTCACGATCATCTGAACGACCTGGCAGGTTGCCATCACTTCGTGGTCCTAGAGATTTGACTCTTGGTGGTGTGAGGAAGAAGACTTTTGCTCCTAATATACCAGTGAGGAAAGAGAGAAACAAGCAAGAACAAAAAAGTGATGAAACACCCAAAAAGGCAAAAAGAGATGGAAGGAGAGAAAGACAGAGGGGGAGAGGGAGGGGCCGTGGCAGAGGTAGACCTGAAATAATTCAATCACATTCTATTTTTGAAGCAGGGCCAAGTGCTGAACCTGTTGGAAAACGCAGTGATGCAGGTTTTTGGAACTGGTGGTGGAGGTGGAGGATCATCCAAAGATGCTATCGAAAAAACCTAGTATAAAACAGGAACTTTTTGATGAAGATTTAGAAAAAATCAAAAACTGAGGAGGCTCTAAGAAACCTTGAAGGAAATTCTTCATTTATGGCCGATTTAGAAAATGATGAGTCTCTCATGCCGACATCTCTTCCGATGTCTTTATCCACTTGGCCTCCTGGAAAAAACACTAAGATCAAAAACGACCCTGAAAATTCATTCAGCGATTGTGCAAACTTGTTTTTTGATAACGGTATCAAGAAAGAAGCTGGAGATACAACAGATGTGCTCATTTTTCAATTACCTGATACGCTGCCTGCTGTGCCACCATCAAACGATATTGACATTAAAATGGAACCAGGGATAAAAATAGAACCGGGGAAAGTGAAACAAGAACCTGGTGTTGCTACTAAAAACATTGTAGAAGATAATAAATGTACATTAGAACAACTCTCAGAGGGTTATGTTGGAAAACTTCAAGTAATGAAATCTGGTAGATGCAGATTGATATTGGGTGGAATAATATTGGACTTGACCTGTGGTACTCCCTCCTCATTTCAAGAGGAACTAGTGTCTGTACGTTTGCCACCAGAAGGTCAAGATTCTGCACAAGGCCACATGACTGTTCTGGGTAATGTTTCGCATAAAGTAATTTGTACTCCTGACATGGAGCATTTAATAATGCAAACAAAAACATGAAATCATTATTCCGTATTACTGTTTTCTATAGTATTGCGTGCTATAAATGCAAGTAGAGCAATGTTTCGGAATACTCTACTCTGAATGGAGATGAATATGTCTGATCCTCAAAATAAGTTTATAAAATAGATCATGATTTTGAATGCCTAACGATATCTTTTTTTCTAATGTCCGACAGCTTCAATGCCATTTTTTTTATCTTCACTCAAAAGTCTATTCGAGTTATTGCATTAATTCTATTTTGATGAGATATTTGTGGACTATTTTCCTTTCGCAAAACAGAACTTTTGTCATATATTTGTAATATTTCAGCAGTGTAATCTGTTAATGTTTCACGCTTAACAACATGTTCAGGCAAGATTTTTCAAACACTAGTCTGAAAAAATGATACGCTGCAATTTTTATTTATATTTATGCAAATCAGTACCTTCATTTGTTTTAGAGGTTTGCAAACCCTCCTGTCCTATTCCTTAAATATATTCGAACTACATAAAATTTTGTATTCCCTAGCTAAAGATATATGAAAGCATCTTGATCGGTTATATAGGTACTTTGATAGAGCAATTACACATGGCCCGATCATTGAATTCAGTATGTCAATAAAAAAACATATTTTGTCGAGTGGGGGTAACTGATGGATCTTACCGCCTGTTTCATAAAAATAAGTTTCTGATTTGATCACCCGGAGCATAATTTAGCCTCCCTTGGTCATGCATACAAACAAATGTTCATCAGTTATATCTTTTATTGCGCAGATATTTACAAGCATAAAAATGACAACACTACTATACATTGAGATTCTAAGTTGAAACTGAACGTCACACCACGTTGCAGGTAAAACAAACTGAGTAACCTAACACAATGGATTAATCTCATGGCAAATAAATAATAGTTCTGTTCATGTGGCTTTTAATACTTTGTAGTCATGTAGAGCAATTTTGTTTGTCTCAATTCATTTCGAAATAAAGAAAAAATCTTATTCTAGACTAGGGATGGGTATTACATAAAAGCTTATTAAAAGGTTTTAATCTGGAATTGAATTTTTTTGAGGAATGATAGGATTTGAAATATTTAACGCAGTTTCAGGTTTAAATAATGAGCAATACATGAACTTGTCTTTATATATATATATATATATATATAAACAAAACTATATAAGCAGCAATGCATTATTGTTAATGTTAGTGATTTCTTCAGCTGAATCAACTCTTAACGTATCACCGTATTAATACCAGTGTTTTATGAATTTAGGATTCGGATGTATTCTGGAATAGTAAATTGTTTCAAATTACCCATCCTTATTCTAGGCCAAGCAACTAATATACACTGTACACATGCTCAGCAAAAGCAACCATGGGATGTTCACTGATTTCTCCTAGTACAATTCACAAATCTGGTAGAAATATAAATATTGAGTGAAATGAATGATATTAATTAATCATACATGGCATTTCGTTTTCTGGCAATTTTAATTTCATGAATGGCAAAATTTAGGTAAAAATATATCTTGATATGGCAAGCAGGTTTGTACACAGTTTATATAATATTTGTATAAAAATAATCTTAAATGGCTTGACAGGTAAAAAGGGTACTGTAATGTAGTGATGGGCACTAATCTGATCAATGAAAAATAGAAAAACTGTCCGATTATAAATTTTTTGCATTTCAAGAAAATCAAGACCAAAATTTAATAGATACGATGAAACATCTGGAAAGAAATATTTCCATCAAAATTTTAAACTATTTTATACAAGTAATTGTGCTAAATTTAGCATGTTACAAAGGCAGATAGCATCTTTGTTCAATTTGTGAATACTTTTAAAATGTCTGTTCATTGTGCGATTCCGACTATATATTCATGCCCATCACCAATGTATGTTCAAAAACCGCAGGTAAATTCACAGAATGAAAAAAAAACTAAAATTTTATGAGAATACTGTGTAGGTGAAGCTAAATTTAACAATGACAAAAAGTTAGGGTATGTGATTGAGCTAAGGTTATTGAGGGGTGGCTGATAAAATTTATTTATTTTTCATTATATTCAGAATATCGGGACTGATAATTTATCAATGTGAGAAAAAAACATGTTTTCAAGAATAGTATTATAATAGAATAGCCAGAAGAATTAAATTTTTTGAAATACAAATTATTGAAATTGCTTAGTCGAAATTAGGGGTTCCATTTGTAGAAAAAGACTTCACAATTCATTTTACACTTTTTTCGCTCTCACTTTTCGTGGGATTGGAAGAGCTAAATCCACAACCCTAGGTGATGGTACGGCCATTCTTGCAGCAAATGATACTCTGTATGGATCATAATCTTGATCAAGAGCCTGTCTTGTCTTCGGTCTAGCCAACTGTTGGACCCTCGTTGTTGCCTGAACATGTTGTACAAAGTGATTAATGGTTCCCACATTTCATCATAAGGGAAATTTATTTAAACGCCAAGCCTAGATTTTTGCCAAACAAACATGCATTTAAAATAATCACCTGAACTTGCATTACATTTGGAGCAACTGGCCAGATGACCGATCTGTTTCCCATATAACTGTTTGGACTTGGTTTTGATTCTGCTAGTTGTTCTAATCTGGCTGATGCAATATGGTTTTTCGCTGCAGGTGGAATTGTTGAAACCCACTCTCCCCAGTCCCACTGACTGTCAGATCTGATTGGTAGCGGTTTGTATTCTTTGGGTTGTGATAATGTATTCAGTCTACAAAAAGTAAAATGATGTTGAATTAGAACAGGTTTTCAAAAAACTGTTTGTTTGAGGAAAATGTTGGTTGTATGATAAAGCTTATTCTGATTGACAGTTCCATCGCTGATTTTATATCAATAGAGTTCACTTCTACTAGCTAGGTAAATTACAAAGTCTAGGTAATCACATAGACATAGTAATGTTTGGGAATGGGAAATTTAAAATACTTCACTATTCAATAATTATTCATTGATACCTGAAACGAATCAGATTTGCAAGTTTCTCAGAGTATGTGGAACTTCTTAATATCATTCGCAGTTGTGAATATGGAACGCAGTGTATTAGCATTGACACAAGTCTTATAACAGTATATTATATCCCCGTTTAAAAAATGTTCAATCAAGCAAGGTCGATAAGGATATGCAAGGTCAATAAGGATATGCCCTTATCATTTGACATAAACATCTTACTGTTACCATGTATGATCTTGCTGAAGAATAAAATTCTAGGGTATTGTTAAATGAACCGTGAGTCCTTGTGCACTTCTGACCTCGGATCCACAGATGGCTTTATAATTATATATAGAAACAGTAATAACATTTCAGATTTTATCATTATATTTATTATATCGGCAAACATATTTTATCTTCTGCAGTTATACCTCGTTTTTGTCTGTAGAAGTTAGGCCATGACCTAACGAAAGCTTACAAATCTTCGTTGTAATTTCGTGGAAAAAGACAATGTTATTCTTGTTACTATGTAACTATAATTTTAATCAAGACAGTTTGTAATCATGAATCCTTCTGATAAGCTACTCGAAAATACTTTTCCCTACCTTTTTATAGCTTGCTTAGCGAGCAAGACTGGTGGTGTAATAATCTATTAGGAGAGTGTGTCTACACTTTAGGAAATATTTTTATGAGGCAAACAGAAAAACAGCTGTTGACTGTTAAATCTTTTATACATAGTTTGACAAATCGAATATTGATCAGTTCTTTCTGGCTCCTGACATTATAGTAAATTGCTAATTATTATTTAACAAATATTCACCTTTCTGAAGGTTCATTTTTCAACACAGCATAAGGTACCCACTGAATAAGATGACTTCATTGCAACCCAATCTGGATGAAATGGTTTTGGTCTAGACAGTTCTTTCAATCTAGATGTTGGATGTCGACTCAATGCTGCTCTTGAGACTTGCCATATTGAGCTTGGTCTGTCTGGCTTAAAATCTTGATGATATTCTTTACTCTTTACAAGTTCTTTCTGCCGTTTTGTTAAACCTAGATGAAATAAATTATATCATTAGTATTGTATACTAGACTGCTCGACTGGTTTAAATGTATTAATAATAGTATTTTGGCTTATGTCTGGTTGCACATTTTTTTTTAAATCTTCATAAACAATGGAATTTAAAGCGAATTACAAAACAGACAATTCAAACTTTACTGCCACAATCACTCATCAATAAATCACAAAATCTGATGCTACTACGTCAGTGACAGAAACCCCAATCAGGAAAATTTTGTGAAAACATATTTTGCTAAGAATGTGACACTGCGTCGATAAGATATGATCTCTTCATAGGGCATGTTTGACAAAATGAGTCTTCTAATTCGGAAGTTTTGAATATGCCCAGACACATGCGTAGGCAATAACTGAGCTGGAAATACTGGTGTACTGATACTCCAATAAAATTAAAAATGTTTTGTCGTCTTTCTTGAACTCATTGACCAGTTCATATTTATTCTTTTTTTGGATTGTATTGTCTGCTAAAACGGTCAAGCAGAACTAGAAAATTTGCAAAAAATACAATGCAAGAATATGAAATATTTCACCCCCAATAGTAAATGAAGGAAGAAAATATACAAATGCAAGCGTCAACAGCATACATTAGTAAAATAATATTACATGGATTTCCGAAAATTTCGGTAGCCTAAGGTGCACGACAAAGCCATATTATTTTCGTTCATATATACTATGTTTGTAAAGTATATACCGGTATATATATCAGTATTTTCTGTTGAAGGTGTTTCTTCCCATTCGCATTGGCGTAAATTTTTTCGATATCCGAACCATGCTAATGTTTGTATATAAAAAGAAATTGATGCATGTATAAAAATAAAATTGCAAGAAAGCCTACCAAATTTTGTGGGTGGAGTTGGAGGTACTTTATCAACCCAGTAGACTGATCTTCGATCCTCTAGGAATCCAGGTGGAGTCTTTTTGCATTGAGCGAGAACATTAAGTCGATTTTCAGAGTATCTCACTAAAATGTTAAGTATTTTTTAAGCAAGATGGAGGGTTCTTCTAGTCATTTTGACCAGGTTATGATAACAAATCGCGTAAGTTGTGGGCGCCATAGACATGCCTTGCTGACAGAAAGTCATGTTTCCACATTTAAGAAGACACTCAAAAAATATCACAAATAGGATTAACACATTTCTAGTTCCTGGCAGTTATCGCTCTTCTCCTGCATAGAATGAGAGGTTTGTAGATTTTGTCCACGCTTTGTTTCCTGTATTGACAATAAAAGCCTAGTGCATGTACAGTTTATCACAAGTTCGCAAATATTTAAAGAACAACATAGGATAACTTTCGAAAAATATTTGCACAGTGCTTTAGTCGCTGCCCGGTTAGCTCAATCGGTTGAGGCATTGGGAATATGCTTCAAGCTCCGCATCATTGACATCATGGGTTCGAATTCCATGAAGGATTATTATATGCAAGGGGTCTGCTGGACGCCTCGCCAGCGCAGAGTGTTTCACACAAGCGCTGCATATGGCTTCCCCTACCAACCAGGTCCATGCATAGAAAAAAATGAGAAAATATGTTAGGCCAAAAACTTTTAACCCTTGATTCGGCTTGGCCATGGTTCGTTGCATGGTTAAGCCGTATTCTTGGATTTCATCTCCTGCAAAATAAAAATGAAATCCTACCATACTCACCCTTTCTTCTACCTTCTGTCACACTTTCACTCACTGAGACTTTCCTTTCTGCTGTAAAAATTATTCAAGTATTCCACTAATCATTTTATCTGAACTCTTTTCAAAAATCTTTCAACATGTCACTTCACTATCCAAAAAAAAATAATTCATTTGACAATATTTTGTTTTGCTGATATGAATTGAGCTTTTCACTTTTCATGCTTTACAGTTTGCAAAAAAGATTAAGTTGTGAAATCATTTGGAAACTGACTATGATATGCTACTGTGGGGTTGAAAACAGGCCCACATGCAACACACTTCATTTCCGTATTTCTCCAGTATCAAACAGTCAAGAGTATCTTATCATCCGCAGCTATTGCATATGGCAATATCTATCCTGCCATAGGCTATTACCATTACCAGATTACTTTTGTATGGGCTACCAAAAAGTTGTTCTCTGCTGTTCAGTCTTTTACACTACAGTATCTGCATATCTTTTCTTTTATCGGCAAACTAAACATTTATCTTTCTCTCTCTCTTCTAACAATATTTTAATGCAGAAAATTTTTGACAGCTAAAGCAATCAAAAATGTGTGTCCACATAACGGGAAAATTGAGTATTTTCGTTTATATAAAACAGACTCAAGCATTTTCGACGCCGCATAAAAGGAACAGAATAAAATTCACCTGAACTACCGGTATCTTGTTGTGTATCACTGCAAACACAAGCTAACTTACGGTACCGTACCGTAACTTAACCATCGGACTGTCAATCCAGCTACCTAACGTTAGCACCATGTAGAAAACGGATAGCCATGTAAATAAACTAACCTGTGGTGTCCACTGCGGTCGCCATTTGATTGTTGTGTTTAATGAAGACTCCACCAAAACAAAATTCCTGTCAATGCCGAAACTCAGCATCAGTGAGGAATCTGTGCAGCACCAGTCCCAAGCTAACGCAGTGCGCGTGACGTCTCCGTGGTGATGACCCTAACATGGTTCAGTGCTTTCAAATTGGACAACTAATATTCACTAATCATGACGATTTTCAACTGTTTCTTAATCATAAAATTTTTGAATATATTTATTAAATTTTTGTTGTTATAACTGATAAACACCATCAAAATTCCAATGAAGTGACTCAGTGTCTATTTCTCCTCTTTTGTAACCTTTGACACTATTGAAAACTTCCCGGAGCGTATCGACCTGATTTCCTCGTAAAACATTTGTTGCCCAAGCGTTTTAGTTTTAGAAGGCGTTCGCTTCGCGCACGGATACCGGTAGCTTGTTTGCCGTTCGACGGCGTTTCCTTACATCGCTCACAAGCATGGGATGTTCATGTAATTCTCGCTGCATATTCATTTCCATTTGCATCATACAACTGGTGAGATGACTTTTCTTTATTATCATTTTGTATACGATATAAGTTATCTATGATTATTCTGTTTTGTGATGGTTATCTGGTTAGGGTCAGTTACCCAATTTGCGACCACTTTCACTAAATTGCTTCTAAAATGAAAACTAATAAACCTAACCCACTGATTTTTTTTCAATTCGACAAACGAAGATGTTTGACAAATCAACAACTTTGAAAATCGACGCTACGTCAAAGGGTTAAAAAGCTACAGGCCGCTGAAAAAAGACACTTCAGGGATGAGTTTGCGGTGTCACGACCAAAATGCGACCAGTGTTTTTTTGCTGGTTGTCTGCCGCCAGCTTCTTCGAGACTACTAAAAGTGACGTCATCACAACTAAGTTTATCGACGGAAAACCAATTTTGCCATGTTTTTCAAATGAAGAAAACGTGTGATAACTTACCTGACACAACTTCTGTGTTTTAAATAATAATATGAATAACATGGCCTGCACAATTAAAGAATCAACTGTTGCATACCAAATAGCGAACGCTTGTAACAGCGATTTGTTTGTTCATAATATTATGCAATTGTTTGAAAAATTGGGTAACCTATCTAATATTTTTGTTAAATAAAAACTCTTCGTGCACTAGCAAAATCTAAAAAATCAGAGGTATGTGGGAAAATAATCTTCCGATTTTGAATGGATATTCAGGTGAAATTACTAATAGCAAAATTCTTGCCCACCTCCGGCGCGTGGATAGTTACGCATAGAAATTAAACAGTTGATTGTCCAATAAAAAAAATTGTGCCTGCCCCCCCCCCCCCAAAAAAAACGTGTTTCCTTGACCCCAGTCATACGGAATACAAATGGTGAACAATAATCTTTTTTATTGCAATAACGAAACGATTACACATATATGAAATGAATAAGAACAACGAAAAATATTTAACAGTTTAAATACTTGACAGTTTAGAGGACGTGGAACCATTTAAACTCAACCCTTGAATACGATGGCAGGATATCTGCCTGTCATAATTTAATCTTCAAAATGTTTAATATTTGTACTTCTCTGCTGCAACAAAATTATCACTTGACTGAGCGAGCCGTAATAAGCATCTGACGAAAGACCGACGCAAAATCGTTTGAAAAAGAGCCTGTCCGCGAATCATGGAGTAATGAATTGTCGACACCCGTCGGATTCCCGCCCGATTTTTATTCTCTCTTTGATACCTTGACCGCGAATTTTCGTAGTTGGTTAGAAGAGACTAAACTCCGACAGTGTGAAAAGTTTCAATTATTTCTCTTTTTTATTTTATGAGTTAGGAGCTATTACTCATAGAGGGAAATGGAGCACGGAACAAGGCGAAAAATCGCTTTTTTTCACTAATTTTGCTTTATGACGTCTAACTTCGGTAATTTTTAGTCGATTTAGATGAAACTTGGAGGACATGTAGGTGACATGCCAGCCGAACTCCATGCAAAATATCGGAAAATTTGTCAAAGTTTAAGGATAGGAAATGACGTCACAAATGTGTTGGACGCAAACTAGCGTAGGACGCAAATTGGGTAGACCACCCTATCGTATAAGTTAACCCTGAACCTGTTAACGTCAATTTAGAAATATAATCTCACGGGCCTATACGATGCCTCATCTTTTTCACTCATTCTGGAAAATTAGTCAGTTCATAACTAGGCTAACTTAACTTTAGAGTTGAGTTACTGTGTATCATGGGCTAATGAAAAAGACTTATTGTGTTAATTTGTACAACGTAAAGAAAGTTTATGGAATCTTATAAAAGCTCAAGAATGTAACTTAGAAT
The DNA here is from genome assembly GCA_963675895.2 of Styela plicata. Taxonomy (NCBI): domain Eukaryota; kingdom Metazoa; phylum Chordata; class Ascidiacea; order Stolidobranchia; family Styelidae; genus Styela; species Styela plicata. Next base: position 12,924,072 of record OZ023142.1, on the reverse strand, counting down.
GGGGTAAAGATGGTTTAATTTGTTTTTTGCAATGCTAATTATTATTCTTTTGGCTAATCATTAAATTCATCATTAATTTTATTTTTATTTATCATGACCATTGTTATCCAGGTAACGGTTTGTTTTCGACAAGTTTTTGATTTTCTTGGATTTCAGTGGACTTCAATTGTTGCAAATTTCTGTCAAATATCTGGTATGGCTATTTTGAATCATTATTTTATTTTTAACTGTTTTTCCAGATATTTTGTTACTTTCAAATTGTGTATCAAAATGAAATAGGTACTTGGTTTAAAGCATCAATTTCATTTTCGTTATTTGCAATGAAAAATATCATTTACATCCAACAAACAACATTATCTTGCTGCGGCAATTACCTCTTGCTGCTAGTATAACTTAATTTTGATATCAACTGAATATTCATTTCCTATTTCAGTTTTAATGCTGGGACTTTATGGGGCATATCAGTATAAGAGAAGAATCATTGCAGTGGTATGACATTTTATCATTATCTATATAGTTTACTCTAAATAAGAAAAGTTGAATACGGTAAAAGTAAATTGAAATGTTCACTCTAATTAATAGGTGATGGCCTTCGTATCCAATTTTTATTTTAATCTGCATGATTATTTATTATGATAGAGGGTTAAAATATATTATGATAATTGTAGAAGATAATCAAAATCTACATAGAAATAAACCTATTGAATATAGTTAAATAGGGATTTGAACATATTTCATGAATATTTGATCTCCAGGCAGATAGTACCATACTGCCATATGCAAAAGCTGCAGATGAATATTTGTTACTATTTATTATGGAAAAAATGGAGTTGCGCCATAAAACAAGGATATCACGCAAATAGTGACATGGAAAGAGGGATGTGTGTTTTTGCTTTGCTTTTATTCATGAAGACCAGAATTATGTTATCATGAATATGACTGAAATATATTTTACACTCCGACTATAAAATAGCTTTTTTAAAACCTAATAATAAAATAGTTTCAAAATATCCAATGTTTGCTACTTCTAGAATTAAGAAAACTTTTGTAACCAATTCAATTTTTTTTAATAAATTTACAGTACGCAACATGGACGTTAATATGGATAGGATGGAATATATTCGTTATCTGTCTCTATCTTGACATTGGGAATTTTACGTTTAGTGAGTTGCGTCATTGCAGTGAATTTTTCTTCATTGAATTTTAAAAGTATTTTAATATCCATTTGCACTTGGGTATCTTTCTTAATTAATCTACCTTCAATTTGCATATCAGCATTGAATCGATAAACCTGACTTTAAAATAAGTCTGTGTTTTTTTCAGTATAAGCCGCAGACGGACCGCTTGACAGTGGTGTGGCTCATCAGTAACTCATACTTGACAAATCATAATAAAAAAATATATTTTCGATCTCTTTTGGTTCACATTACTTGTATGAAATATGCAAGTTAGTGCAACTACTCTGTTTTTCGTTCGTGATGAATAATTGAAGAATTCCATGAATTGTTGATATTGTTTAAGTGGCGTTTCATGATGTATTCTCACCCAGAATATATAATCAAATGCTACTGGAATAACAACATTCATGAATTATATTATGGCATTGTTTAAAGAATTACGTATGTTCAATATAAATTTAAACACTTATATTATTATTTTTTAGTATTGAAATTTGCTTAAAGCAAGGTTAGGAGAACTCTTTGGTAGAGAATTTTTTAAACTACTGAAGAGTTATTGACTTAATTGTGTGAAACCATTATTACTTGCCGTGAATTGGTAGTATAATATGAGTTGTTGTAGGACATTATTTAAAATAATTTTTGTACCAGGTAGTTTCATTTTGTGAACTTGAATATTCTACTGAACAAACAAACAAATTTTGAATGTTGAGTGTCCATTGTGTATTTATGTATTAGTTTGACTGTTAGCACATCATCCTCGTGGCTGTCTGAATATTGAAAAATAGCTCAATCTTCTAACTTTTTCTCATTGGCCCCCTTAAAGTATTGATGAATATTTGAACTTTTTGCTCAAGCATCAACTGCACGTGAGTTCATAATCAATGAAAATATTGACAAGTTCACACCCTCTTAATTTCGAGACTTTGAACAAAACAATTATATATAGCTTACATTATTGTGTTAAGAAGTTGAGTTACTGTATTCAAGGTATTATTAATGGGAAATTGAATTTTGTCCATATTTATATTTTAATAACAAAATCGTCGATGCAGTGTTCAGGAGTTTATGATAAATGATATGAATGTTTGTTTGTTTTCTTTTAAAAATAAAGCGTTGAGCCAATATTTTTGTTATATTGTTTTTCTAGAATGAACACGCCATTACTATCAATCTTGCCATCACAGACAGTTATTCATGGTTTAAAAATACTTCGTTTTCTTGTGATTCCTTATCATCAACACCATTGTGGCTTGAATCAACCACTTCTGCCAGCATACCAGCTAGTTGCGCAATAGATTATCGTTATATTGAAATTGTTCAAGCAGGATTGCAAATTGCATTTGCGGTAAGCTGTTTTTGATAATATGTTATAATATGATTGAGGCTGACATCATTTGCTTGCATCATTTTGACTCGATAATTTCTCCATATATGGGAAGGTAGTTGACTAATTGAAAGCCTGTTTTAGTAGAAATGTAAGGAGAACAATTTTTTTTAGATTCCTGAAAATAGGTATACCATAGTCTATTAATAAGAAATAGATTTAGTTAAATATAAGATTATGATCAAAAATTGGGTGGCAATGTAATGTTATGAAGATAGAACTACTAGCCGTGCTTGGTATATTTTGTAGCAAATTATGCTCATATTTATTTATTTATTTTTACAGTGCTTTGGATTCATCATATCGTGTTACGTTATCGGGGTACTTGAAGATGATAGTGGAAGTTGTAAGTATCAGTAAAATTAGTTTTTAATATTTGCTTCAATTCATGAACTACCACAGCATAGTAAATGGATTAAAATTCTATTTTAGGCATGAGAAGTACCGATACATATGCTCTGTTATCTTTAAACAATATTCTGTAGTATATAAGAAAGTTTTCATGCTCTTTGCTTCCGTTTTAGTCGATTTTATCGGTAATGATGAAAGGAAGAGAGGTGGACCAGAAGAATCTCCGCTTGTGAGGTATGTTATAATATACTCACCATAACATTATGTCAAGTGTTTTTATGTGAATTTTGGAAAAAAATTCGTAATTTTGGTACGAAGCAACCGTCTATGTGATATCATTACTTGAGATAGGCAAATCCAAGGTTGTTCATACACACAAAAAGCTTCGAAACCATTAACACTGCTATTTCATAGCAGTATTGATTATTTTAAACGTTTTTTTTCTATGTGTATGTTGCCACCAGAAACTTAAAAAGAGACATTTATTTTTAAGCTGAAGATGTATCATGGAATATTGCCCATTTGGTGATTTTTTTCTGATCGAATCCACTTTCTTTGGGCGTCTCTAGTAGATGGCATTCTGTCAGCCCATCAGTTTACCTGAGTTAGGATATACTTAAGCATTTATTCACATAGAAATATTTATACATCTCGTATCATATCTGAGAAGTTATGGGCATTACCTAATTCAACTACCGAAGTCTTTACAAAACAATAACATTGTTCTTTGTTGTTCCACAACCTTGTGAGTCACCGTAATTCAAATCGTATTATTCTTATGAAATTGTTAATTTCAATGTCTATTCGTGTATTATATTATTATGTATTATTATATTTTATACTATGACCTATCAAGATGAAAGACATTCCCTATCTTTATCTATCATTTACATGATAATGAGAAATGTATATACAAGCCATTTTTGTTGTTATTCAAGTAATCACCAAATATTGCTTGTCATTTTAAAACCATCTGAATAGCTAGATAGGTATTTTTATTTATATTTTATGTAATGATAGTATTCTAGCTTCTACTTAATTACATCTCTCAATAAAATTTGAAAAGCTTCTGTCTAATTGCAGTGTGTGCAACCTTACACATTTAGTAGCTCCATATAATTATTACGTCAATGTAACATTTCACGAATTATTGAAAGTTTTTTTTTTGAACATGGCAACGAAGGCCATACATTATTATTCGGATGATGATTTTGGTGATTCAACGACTGTTTTGAGCTAAGTTTTTGTCAAATTAGCCACAATTTTTCCTGGGAATGAAATGGGAAAATTTTATATTTGTTGAGCATGAAACACTAATAGATGGGCGCGATCCATCATTGACTCATACTTGACAAATTCGGTATTTTATCATTTGGGAAAAATGGATTGGCTGCTTATCGATCAATTTTCTTGACGTTTTACTGTTCAATTCTCGGATCAGATAAATCTTATATTAATAATAAATTTCTCCTACTCCTTAACACTGTATCACACTTTTGTAAAAATATCAATAATCCAGCATTTAATTTACTGCCATTAGGATTGAACCTTTTCATTAAACTCCACTACTTTCGACATGGTGAAATATAAACTGTTATGTTTTACCTAGGTCGCATCGTGTTGCTGAGGAATGATTTGAAGTCGATATTGCAGAAGTTCCTGAATACAGATGACTACAGTTGTGGAGAGCGTTTGTTATTTTACAGTACTGGTATTGGATCTGTAGCCTTTTCAGTATTTTTAAAGTTGTTTCAATTCATTGTATTTTCCTCATTTTCATATTTTTTTATGGATTGGTGCTACTCATATTTTTATATAGTGTCAGCAGTGCTGAGTTATTATCTTTTGTTATATTTGTTGCAAATTATTTCATGTGGCATATTATTAGAGGTTGGCAATTGAAGAAATTCCAAATTATTCAAATCATCTATACGTGCTGGTTTGAATCTTCGTAACATTGAAACTACTTAATACCATCTTGGGTTCATGTTCTATAAAATATTTTTTCACAATGTGCCAATTGCATTCTGATTTCGAGAAGGAATTTTATTAAACGTATACCCTAATATTAGTCCGAGTATGATCCCATGCCTTTATTTTATGTCTTCATAAATAAAGGCTTCGGATTGCTTAATTTCGGAATCACTACTGGTCCTAATTGAGGTATGTTAAACCGTTGACATATATGCTGTTTGATAGGGCAAAATCGGTCAAAAAATTTACAAACATTACACATATTTCATAAAATGGGTGAAAATTGTAAAACAAGTCTAAAATGTGTCATCATGTGACCTGTGTTAACAAAATCAGATTGAATTTATGAAGTTTTTCTTTGTTTTACAATGAAATAGAATTTGGTAAAGTGTTTTTTCAAATGCCCAACCTGAGCTACCAACTATCATTCTTTATGTTACAATGTATTCTGATGGTACATCTGTGTCGGTCGAAAATATTATTTCACGTTTTATTTATTTTTCTATTCTTTTTTGCACAATCATGTTTGTCATTTCTTGTTTGGCTTGTATTTTTAATATCTTACACATCAATATTTTAATTGACCACCAAAAGCCATTGAGACTACTGAAACTATCTTACTATGTGAGCAAAATTTTCTATGGTCGATGCTTAAAAGATGAAAGGATGGATGTGATCAGGGGTGGCCAAAATCTAATATCTTTTGGTTTCAGGATCGAATCGAATAATTTTCCCGGAGTCGAATCTGAAGTCATATAATAAACCAACGAAGAATCTTTTTATCAGCTTCTAATTTACTGGAACATTCGCAATTATATATGAAAAAAATTTGTAGGGGGATGTAGGGTAACTACTTATCCTTCATCTGTGCCTTTGTGCATGCAGGTCCGTATGCAGTAAATGCAAGGATACAATAGCAAGAGTATTTATGACTATCTAGAGAGGTTCAAAATCTTATTTCTGTAACATTTCACCGGACTTATTCAGACAAACCTTTCAGAAAATGTGAAATGCTTTTCTTTGGTCAGACGAAATGTTACAAAAATAAATTTGTAAGTATCATATTGTTGATTTTGAATTGTCGCAGAAATCGAATCTAATAATTTCAGACAGACCTTGATGTAACATTATTAATTCACTTGCCAAGCACAAGCCACGGATAGACTGCAGCTAGGTGGTGCAATTACCGTAATCAGCTTACCATATATATATATATATATATATATAGGCAGTGGATTTGCTTACAACTGATCAGATCTTTTATGAAAGCTTGTTTTGCTATGGTCATATCTCCAGGTATAATACATGTTTGTCCACGACTAGTTAACCTGAGAACAATATTTGTTTGTAAGTACCGGTAAATGAAATTTATTTATTTTTTTGATGATCCAGAATATTGTTTCATGTCCCAATTGGTAAATCATAATTTGATATAACCAAAACTAGATTTGTTTTCAATAGTTTAGTTTAAACTGTATTCGTAATTCATTATATCATATAAATAGAATAATATCTCAACATTTCATATGAACAAAATTGTTGATATTTGACTATATTTTGCAGCAAAGTCATGATTTAGGTCAAATTTTGCAACATAAAATTTGGCATGTTTCATAATTTTACTGCCAAATGAATCATTTAAGAATAACGGAAAAACATGAAATTATTGATGAGATCAATATTCTAGAATAACCTGAGTTATTTAGGGGGCATGGTGCCATGACCCTCGTGAGTTTTGACATGTTTTTGGTTATTTTCAATAAAAAAGCCTTTTTTAGCAAAAAATTTTGTCTGCGACACGCAATATGGCTATTTTTACAACAACTCCCTGAGTATAATTGAATATATTGATCAGCATCTCTAATCTCTTACCATGATCAAATACTATGGCCAATCAAGAGTCAATACTCTATCAAAAATTTATTTTGTCAAGTATGGACCACAGATGAACCGTGCTTATTAGGTTCTATCCATCAGTGACCCATGCTTGACAAAACATTTTTGGTTGAAATGTTTCTGACTAGGGCATGTTACACATGCAGAATATGGATCTCTTTAATAATATCTATTCTCACTTGGGTCAAACAAATGTGAACAAATAAACAGTTATTTTTGCTATACGAGTTTTCGAACTTTCACCACGTAATGGTATAATTTGTAATTTTCTACCCAAAGAAATGTAGCGTCAACTTTCCACTGTTTGTTATTAAATCTGATTTTTATTTTTGATGCAGCCAATGTTTCTGATCATGCGACAATGCGTTATTGTTTTTGTTTTCTTTTTACAACGTTTGCCTTCATACTTAACTACCAATAAAATAAAGACTACTGATAAAGCATTGTTTGAGAGTTTTTACAGGAGCGTTTTCCGGCCTCTAATAATTTGTTGGCATGTTTTTGAAGTGTTTGTCGTTGATAGATCATGCGCTCCAGGCATATTATCAGCCTTTGATGAAAGCAATACCGGCAAACTTGTATTTGCGTAGGCTTACTAGTCGATATTTACCCCATCCCTTAATGAAGGTTTGGCGTATCAAGTTTTTGTCTGTTTTGTAGGGTAGAAAAAAGAATAGAGAACCCAAATTTGGGTGAAACGTCCTTTTGGCACAAAACAGGGGTCTAGGATCCCGTACACATGCACTTCCCCACGTCACGTTTTTTTACTCTGGAACATTTCGTTTCCATTATGTATTACGCGTACCTTGGCAACAAAATAAAGTAAAACGCACGTAGCCGAATGCAGGAATAATTGGGCCGCGGTAGCGCGATACACCTACAAATGTGAAATCGAAAATTAATTTGTATTTTATCAGCAGGACTATCGAACGAATTAGACCTATTTAATTACCAGGATAGGAAAGGACTTCATATCGAGAGGAAAACCGAGGATACAGCTTGTGGCGAAACACTCGCTTTCCTGCAAATGCCTGTTCCGAATCGGTGTGAAGGTTTTTTGGCTTATCATATGTATCATTACTTCCTGTGCATGGACCTGGTTGATGGAGGAAGTCGTAAGCAGTGCTCGCGTGAACCGCAGCTCGAAGCGTATTCCTAATGCTTTACCGATTGAGCTAATCGGGCACCCCAACATACGTGGTTTGCGAAAGCTTTCCAAAGTATGAGCGTCGTACGATCGGCGAAAATCGAATGTAATCAAGCTACGGAGAAAGAGTAAATAAAAATGTAACAGACAAAAAGATAGCAACTCATTACCGGTATCAAAATGTACAAAAGGGGATAGATAAGAGAATGCACAAATAAAGAATTGATAAAAAAATCAAACAAACAGATAAAGAACAAATAGAGAATATATTAGTTGCCCTATATAACAACATGTTCTGGTTTATTTCATTGTTATTTCATCACTCGGTGTCTGATAAAGTTAGGCTATGCCCTGACGGAAGGTCACAATAAACTTACTTTTTCATGGAATGAGATATTGTCAATCTGTTTTATTACTCTAATACTATCTTATTTAAGCACCTTTGTGGAATTATCTAAAAACGGATCCAAAATTGTAAGACAACGAGGGAAAGGGACCGACAGTCCACAGTACGTCATTGATATGTTGATGTTTTGTTATTCCCAAAAGGCAAAGTTGTGAACAGATTTATTAATAATCATTGCACTCAAATGCTCTTTTTTTTAATTGAAGTTCACTTGCTGAAGTTTTGCATTGTTTTAAATTATATATGCTAATTTTTTAAGAAATATTTCATTTATCTCAAATGAAAACAGTATGATGGATAGACTATATTAAATGGCGAATTAGAGAAAAATAAATTTAAAAACATCAGCTTTTATTAAATTGGCGCGCCGGAGGTCATCAAAATACATTTATATCCTTCCTTCACGTATTTTACATTCCCTAGTTTTTCAGAAATGCCTTTTCGAACGGATGTGTGATGAGGCACGTGCCCTAGTGTCCTCGCTATCCAGGTTCAGGGTTCTGAGAACGTAACGCAGTTCGAATTATCGACTCCGTTCAATTCCAACACAAATCCACACGAATCCAGCCAGCCAGCGGAAGACTTTTTGGAATTCCAATCGAGATATTCAAGATTCAGGGAAGACAGGAAGACATTCTGAGCTGTGTGTCCATTGACAGCTCAACCACAAAAGGAATAGAGTTACAATCTAACAGTAAATTCTGGTTCAATGTCTGCTGCTCACTGTGACTGTTAACTGGTTTTCCCCTGACGACTGGCGGTACTGGGCAGTGGGTATGCTTACGTTAATTCTGAACTATTAACTTTACCGTAAGATATGTTTATGAATTTCAATTGCTGATGGTCATTTCTGATTTTTTTCTGGGTAATACACTGTAAGTTACCTATACACTGTACCAGGGTGGTCGTCAATTCTTACTTTGGTGTTTTTAACTGTACACTGTACAGTGGGGTCTAGTGAAGTTTAGTACCGTCAAAGTGGGTAACTTCGGACGTTTTTGTAGTAAATCTGACTATCATTCGGCCATTTTTTATCCAAATAACACCAAATTTGGATGATGCAACAATGTCGCCGCGACCGAACGATTATAAAAAACCAGAAGTCGTTGCGATGATTTTTTCTCCCTAATTCCCCGTTTTTAATATGCTAGCATACCGCGCGATAAAAATTGTAACTTCGGATGCCTCGTTCTGTCTCTGTTGACGGGTTACGCAGAGAGAGAATATCGTACGTCGTGACAGTTGAGTGATCACGTATCTGCGTCGAGTCGCGACGTCATTTACGTATTAATTCGTCTTGCCTCTTGAGGCCGCATATTATGTTGTGAGCATGGGCCACTGATAAAATAACAATTCAAAAATCATGAAACGCAAGAACTAAAAGATGTCAGCGATAATGAAATTAAAGATAAATGAACCGATAAGTAATAAATGAAAGCACATTTCGGTTGCCACATGTAAATGTGACTAATAAGTTGACAACGGAATTGGTCGTCGAGCATTTGATACTAAATAATAGGCCCATAGCGTTTGATTTCACATTTCAAATGTACATGATGCATTTCTATACCGAATTATTCAAAAACGTATGCTATGTCACCTACTCGGATACGAGAACGGTGGAAAATAGACTATCGGCCCCACAAAGCTTAATATTTTCCCGGCATAACATCATCAAATTTTCCTAATTATGAAAATATATCATCCTCGGTGTTTATCGAGTACGGTTCATCTATGGCTCGTGGTCATCGGGCAATATTTTCGCGTTGGTCACGGCGAACAACGGCGCCACGATGTCCGTTTCCGCTAGCGCGGCGACATCACAGACTGGCGCAAGCATACCGGCAACATCAGAGACTGACGCGGAGCCACGTTGACGCTACGTAAAGAGAGTGAGAGATAATGAAACGACGTCATGCTGACGTCGATCTTGACGTAAACAGGAATTTGGGAGATTTGAAAGATTTTCGTCAATCTAGAAAGAACGCTTTTTCACGGTCCTACGTCGACATCTAACGACCACTCAAATTTTAATTTGACATTGAGTACTCCCTCTAGCGGAATCAACAATTTTGGTACGGATATTACTTCCGAAGTACCGTTTTGGGCCGTTTGAAACGACGCGCCGTATTTTTAGGAGAAATTACACGTTTCGAGTGATATAGAAAGACAGGGGTCACGAGTAATGTGTAAATGTTTGTCATAAATTATTATCTACAAGAAAAACATAGACTGACCCAGATACATGGCGTATTTAGTTGTTTATGGCCATTTTAAAAAATCGTCCGAAGTTACAAAGCATCCGAAGTTACCAACTTTGACCATATTCCCGAATGTCACCAAAATGAAAACTGGCAGAATATTCTCATCCTAACTAGGCAGCGCCGATGCTGCAAGCATGTGGCATTGTCTCACGGGTTAGGATGAGTCGCTTGCAACATGGGAAATTTTTATGATAATCGGATATATGGTACTAAACTTCATGAGACCCGTACAGTGTATGAGACTATTAAAAAGTTTGGCCAATTCATTCTGCTAGCAGTCAATTTATACCGTCGTACGCGTAGTTGGTAACATCGGACGATTTGATACCATAGTAAATTCGACGAACATTCGGCCATTTTTTGTCCAAAATGTACAGTGTACCAAATTAGTATGATGTGACATTGACACTGCGTCAGATAGATTAGACTAGGCCTACATAAAAACCCGAAGTTATTGCGAAAATTTTTTAGGTCTAAGTCCAATTTATACTATGGTATCAGACCAAAGATTTATGCACTATCGCTTGATCTAACATTCAACAAATATAATATTTTGTACAATGTAATGTTCAATTCAACAAAAAAAAACGATAACATTGATATGATGAAATGACTATAATGTCGACGATAAGGAAATGATAGAAGATAAATTATAAGATAAGTGATACATGAAAAAACGTTTACATTACCATATTATACATCTAAATGGCGATTTGCTGATGCTAATTTTTAGGCATTCGAAAAATTATCAGACTAACGACAAATGCGAAAAACAATATTGATATTGGCCCAATCGCGCAAGCGAGCTGCAGTCATGAAAAACTGCGTCCATCTGCAGCGCCATTTTAACTTCTCTAATGGTTTTATTTTCTGCGGTTTTCTGTGGTTACTGCGGCTTGTACAACAAAAATCCGCCAACAAAACTAGAAAATGATCCTTTTTCATCGGAAAAAGTCGAAAGTGATATTAGCTAACAAGAAACATTTTGAGACATAATAATCATGATCCTCTCAAACAGAAAAGTCGAACACGTTTATGCTATCTTTTCTGCTATTTTACTTGACAATATTCAAGATAGCAAATAGAAACTACAGGTTTGATGCTCACATTTTTAATTGATAAAGTGTCATTTTGATTTTCATCAATATCTCACATGGTATAAATGTCAGTGTCTCAGAATAGTTGAAAAATGATCAATGGCTGTATGAAGGTTAGCCTTTATGAAATGACCCACCGACTTTTAGATTGATTTATTTTTGCAAACTTGATTAGGTATTCAGTATTATTTTTTTAATTTGTACAAAAAATATTCCTTTAGTGTTAATAAATATTAAAACAAATTACCCAACTAAAAATCAGCCATCCCTGATTTCACCGCAAGTTCCATCGCAAATTTAGCAGAGTACTAATTGACCTACAGTAGAGCTGGGCTGCATATCAGTTGGACGGTAAATACCGGTATTGAGTTCTTCAAAATACCGTATCTTGTTAATTTTTTGCAATGTCAGTTTGACATGATACTGGTATATGACATAACGCCTAAAATGGTTACAAGTTGATGCATTATCGCGTCAAGTAACGACCAAAAAACTTGCTGAACTTTTATAATCTCATAAAACAACAACCCGCACGCATTTAGAGGTATGCACCTGATTTTTTTTTAAATAGTTCGCACATCACATATTTCTTTAAAGCGACACAATAGCATGCTTTTCGATAGCAGAAAATAGCTTGGCATACCTGTAATACCGCCATTTTGCCGGCAGTATGCCGGTACAAAATATACCTGATGCCGCCCAGTTCTAACCTCCAGGCTATTTTCTTGAGTACCAATTGACTCACCAAAAACATACTAGTAGCAGTTGACTAGCAACCGTCAATTTGTACCCAGAAAAAATCACTGGTGGTCAATATGTACCCTTGCCGAAGCTTCACCAGTTTACATTTTACAAATTTTGGTGTTGTAGCAGTGCAGTTGCAGTAAGAGAGTGCCAAGTTAGCCCTGTCGGTAAATGCATTTGGAATAGGCTCTAAGTTACGTTTACGTATCCCATGTTTGAGTGCGGGTGAGGAAGGAAGATATGCGAGAGGTCTGCTAGAAGCCTTGCCGCTGTATGGCAGTTCATGTAGGGTGATGGTCAATTCGTAGTAAAAAACTCTATTAAGAGTGATTCGTGGACCCGTACTAAAAAATCGTCATTGGACAATTCTTACCCTTGCCAAATAAAACTTACCTTTTTACGAATTTTGCAATTCTTGTCAGCAATTCTTAGTCAAATAAAACACTGTTATGAAACATTTTAATGTATATTCTGCAAATATTTCAAATATTGTGACAACATGTCATAGTATTAAACTTCTAGTGGCTATAGCAAACCACAAAACAGCATTCTTACAATCCACATTTGACAATCCACATTATGGCTTGAAACAAAACCTGC